>CM040927.1:17202066-17239566 GCA_023029165.1 Gobiocypris rarus
ACTTTACTGATTACTAAACATTTAGTAACCTTTATTAAATCTATTCTGAAGGACAGCAGGATCAGGCGCCTGAATAAAGTCTCTCGTAGTGACTTACTCAAGGTTTCATTCAACAGAACTGAGATAAACCGATGTTTTTCTGTTGCTTTGTTTTGGAGTCAGACAGGTTTTGCTTTTGATAGAAAGCCACAACCACCATGAAACATGAGGTTTAGTTCAAATAAAACCAAAGTTAAAGGGTGTCTCTGTGAGTTTTATCTCAGTGAGTTTTATCTCAGTCAAGACTTCTTGCAGCTGTTCTGACATCAGCCCTCAACAGGTCCAGGCATGTTTGAGTTTTTCTTATTTTGTGCTGCTTTTATTTTGCTTTCTCAGAAGGTTATCAAGTTTTCAGAAAGTCTCTGAACTTCTGAGAATGCTTTCAACAACTATTTAGGTCATGGTATAGATTATATAACCTTTAGACATACACCCAGAAAGAGTATTATTAGATTAGAGCTTTCATATCGGATTCATGTCACTAATGTAGTTTTATAAAACAAATAACTTTAAATTCTGATTAAGCCATGTTGAAAGATGTAAAATGTTGGTAAATGTACACCTGACATGCAGATGTGGGTGGTCATGTAACATGTTAATATTTTTGTCTTCTAGTGTCTAGACAATTTAACTGCTTCAGATTTAAAATTGTCTTTCTGGACTGTAGAAGGACTTATGATCTGATTCCTGTCTTTAAAATTGAACATTGATGTCTTTATCATATTGTCCGGGTCATTTTATAAAAGCAATAAGCTACGAGAGGACAATAAGTATTTGCCTCATGGCTCAGAATGCTGTCTCTCTTGGCTTTACATAAAGCATGGTATCTTTCTCAGAGCTGAAAAGATGTGCTCTGTGGTTATTCAACTATTTTAAATGTTCCAAAAACATTGCAGGAACACTTTTATCTGTGGTTTGGCTGTCTGCATCTAAATACGCAGTAGTGAGACATACAGAAAGTACTCCACTTATTGTCAGAAATATCAACGACCAGAAAGTTACACCTTCTTTCCTCTTTCTATCACACTTTCACTTTTGTTGTTAATTTTTCTTTATTTTTTTGATGTAAGAATGGGCTGTAGGACATGTCTGACCTGGTTTGAGATGGACTGAGGTTGGGTTTTGTCATTCTCACTGCAGTCCTTGCTGAACTAATAAATTAAATAATTCAGGTCCAATATTAAATGGTAATGTGTGAAGGGTTTAGGCCATCTTAACCATCTACAAGGATTTTAAAGAATTTATATTTGTTGTTTTGCTACTTTAATAATTGTTGGGAAATCTGTCTTTGTTCTCCAGGTTGAGCAACAGGTTTTGTTCTTAAGCATACCTGTAACCTCACAGTTTCTTTCTTCTCCTACTCCATCTAGTGTTGAGAAAATGAACAGGTTGAACACCAGTCTTAAAGGGGTCATAATTTACTGCATTGTTTTATTAATTTATAACGTTCCTGGGGTGCACTTATGATTTTTAGAAATAAATTTAGAAATAAATGGCATTTTTCCTACCCTGATTGTCAAGTATAGACCTCTGCAGGATAGTTATTAGATCAGTTGGCGAGGCTATAAATGGGGTGTTTTTCACTGCATTACCTTATTTGCCCAGGTCACAAGTGTGGTCGGGTGAAGACGATAATTTTCATTGCATGGTTAATAAACACCCATCAGTTTGAAAACACCCACAAATTTAGAAATGCCCACTTTTGTTCCCTCCAGATTTTAGCCCTCTGATTTGAACACTCTGTTTGAAGGGGCATGTCTGCTGTGGGATTTCAGTGTAAATGCCCACTGCTGTGACCCGCTGACATCTTTATATATGAAATAGCTAAGCATTACATGTGGAACTCTCTCAGCTTTTTAGCATTTTTTTTACTTTTTCAGCTCTCAAGGTTTACAAATCGTGAAGTGTTGATTTATAGCATTTAGATCTATGGCATTATATTAAGATTGTGGCATGAAAGGTTGCAGTGATGAGCATTGTAGCAGATCACAGACATGTTGAGCGCATGAATGCAGTGATCTCGTCATTGCAACTGATTTCTGCACACTAATAAATGCTTTCGTCTTCACTAACAGTGCAAACTATGTAAGAAAGAGATTGTAAGAAAGAGATTTGTTGACTATAACAGGAGTTTTGAGTCCTGATAAACTCTATAATGACAATTTGCTTTGCATGATTGTCAGGTTATAGGTCAGTCAGTCTCTATATAGTGATAAAGTGTCACAAAACTATGTGGCACTGGAACACAGGTTAAACCCTGGTTAAGTGAATGAGCTAATTGACTTCCCATTAGCTTTGTTTGTTTCTGAAACTGAGCTACCCAAGGTCAGAAACACATAAGTCACTATATTATTTGCGATTATTATGCAATTGTTTATGTCTGTATATCTACTTCTAAAACCTCAAAACCCTGTAGATTTGAAACATTCTGTTCTGTACTTGTGTATTTGTCTGTCAGCTGCAAATCTATTAGATATTAAATGTATTACTTACTGTTTCTCTCTCTGCAGGCCTTAAAGAAGAAGTTGTGGGTGCGGTTTCTATTCAGAAGTTCCAAGAAAATGTGTTCGTGGAGGGTGATCGGTCTAAATATGTGTTGGACCTGCACACAGAGGCCCAGCAGGGCCTAAAACTGCAGCAGCAGGAGGGTAAGAAAAATCAAACTCCAAATCAGTCTTTACAGACATCCTTTTACTCTGAACCAAACACATGCAGCATACAGCAGTTCATTTTACAGGGTTAAGAGATAATGTTTTATGTTCCAGATGATAGGAATGGGACTGACTTCCCTGATGACCAAAGTATGATTGTAAGTGTTCATCCATGCATCAGTCGACCCTCAGTTCCTATTATGATTGTATTTCATTCTGTTCCTTCTAGAGTGACTGCCTATTTGATGCTTGTGTACCTAAACTGTTCTATACTTTTAAATTGCTGATGGACGATTATAAATCGATTTATATTATAAATTTAGAGGGTTAACCATGCTGATCACTTTAGTCAACAGTAACAGCTCAGACTGAAGTCAGCATGGCTTTCAGTGAACTGAGAGGCTTTGAGTCTGAGAGCACAGCTGCTGATTCTGTTTCGATGTGCTCCTCCATGTCCTCACGATCAACACGCTCAGGACTCAAACGTCAAGGTGACACTTTCACACATTATCAGTCATATTCATTTTTGCCATAAGAAGACCTTGGCCTGGTATCCTTATTAAATGCTTTACAAATTCATATCAAATACACAATGACACAACAACATTGTTTCCTATTTCCTTTCTCCAGCCTCAACGTTTAGACCTTTGAAGTCAGACAAGACTGCAGAGAAGTCCAAGTCTCGTAGAAAACACTTGAGAACTGTTGTAGGAATTCCTCGACACATCCAGAGAGAACTGGGTATGTTTTACTGCAGTCTTCTGTATTGTACAGTATGCCTTTTAAGTTATTTAGTGGAAAACATATGTTTATTCATTTTATTTTTTAATATATCGTACCTGAAGGGTTGGACAGGGCAGCATGGATCACCACCAATCCTCTTGATGACCAGCTGTCGAATGGAGACATGATCATACCTGCCATATTTTCCACTGTGGATGGTGCATCTACTAGCATACAAGACCATCTACAGGGCAAAGAGACACTCCCCACACTGCCAAACCCCAAAGATAACATACTCCAAAGGTCCATAAATCATTCTGTAGATCCAGAAAACTCTGGAGCAGGCACTCTAGTTGTTCCTTGGACAGAGAATCCAACTGGTGCTGTCATGTCCATCTCACCTCAGGCCACATACATGTCTAAAATCATTCCAAATGCTGTACTTCCACCATCTGTGGATGTTGTGGAACTCAGTCGCAGCCAAAGTCGCAGCAGTGTCCGAACCGTCAGCAAGAGCAGCCTAGTGTCAGCCAGCCCAGCATCCACCCGTCCATCTTCCAGAGTCTCTTCAAATTGTTCCTCAACCCGCTCAAACTATTCTGGGTGGAGCAGTTCAGGATCATCAGAGACACTAGTATCAGATTCATCCACCATCTCAAGCAGTAGCACTCCCCGTGTGGCCAGCAGGGGGAGTCAGGTTGAAAACACTGCTAGACCAGTCAAGCTGAACAACCATGGTTCCCATGTTCCGAATAGAACTACTCATGTGAATGGGGACTCTATAGAAGAGGAGGACAGCAGAAAAACAGAATCTGCTGGTACTTTCACACATAATCTATCAGTGATGAAACGGAGCAAGATACCTCCAGCTCCTCCCAGCAGGTCACACTCCTTACACGGGAAACAGACCGGGAAAAGATCTGAAAATCCTTACTACTTGGCTAAAGTCAGCACTCCAGATGGATCACCATACCCCATTGTCAATTCTGTATCTGAAATGAAGGTCACCACTAACAAGTTAAGCTCCAACGGACTCACAACTGTCCAATCAAAGGACATCCAGCCAGTCAGCACGGGCAAGAAAACTACGCCAGCTGAGCTAAAGACATACAGAAATAACCTTCAAATGTCTTCTGTTGGCACATCCCATTCATACACTAATGGCACCAGTAAGCTTGCTGAACTGAAGAACACCCTTCTGTCTGCAAGTTTAATTAATGGTAAAAATTCTTCCCCAGCTGTAATGGCTCTCTGGTCTCTGTTTGACATTCCTAACCAGCCCAAAGTTCTGGCTCCCCCAGCGCCTCCTCCAGAGACCTGGGCTCACAACCAGCGTACTTTTGAACTGCTCTGTGGACCTGGCCCTGTTAACTATGCACGCTGGGCTAAAAAGAGAGGTCTTAAAATTGTGGATGAACCAGACATGACCTCATCAAATTGTGACACAGTATCAGTGTTGCAGGCAGTGGAGCTAAAAGGCAAAGTTGAATCCTTAGCACCATCAGTCAGTGCAGCCCCATCTCCATCACCTCCCCCAGAACATTTCCCACCAATGCCAAACATCAGCCAAGCCAAACCTCCTCCGCCCCCTCCAGACTTTATTCCTCCTACTCCTACGCTAGCTGCCAAAGCTATAAAGGACTTGACTTCTTGGATCCCTCCTCCTCCTCTGTTTCCTCCTCCGGCACCTCCAGTAGGCACCGCTTCTGCAATTCCTGTTCCTGTGCCAAATTATACAGACTTCCCTCCACCTCCCCCACCATTTTCGCCACGGGCTATACTTACAATGCCTCAATTACCACCAGATGTTCCACCACCACCACCACAAGAAGTTCCACCTCCACCAACACCACGTTCTGAACCACAAAAAACTCCACCCCCTCTGAAAGAATCCCAATCTTCGACAGACAATGTGTTTTCTCAACCGATCAATGTTCCTCCACCTCCTCCTCCTCCACTACCCACTGATGTAAGATCTCAACAAGTCACTGTTCCTCTTCCTCCTCCATTACCTACTGATGTAAAAATGGAGGACAGACTAGAGACAACAGAAATAGTGGAACCGACAAGCAGCCCCTCTCCGGCCAAAGAGGATACCTCCAGTCCAGTGGTCACCCAGTCTCTCTTACAGATGGTTCGTCTCAGGTCTGTAAAGTCCAATCAGAGTCAGGCTGTAGATCTTGATAAGCCATCACAACTCAAACCAAAATCAGGTGTCAATCAAGAGGTGCCTCCAAAACCAATGAGACGGTCTTTGATTATGACATCACTGCCTCCTGATGTGGAAGCTCTGTCTGGCACAGAGCCAAAAACCGAATCTCCACCTGTCAACGTGCACACAAACACAACCACTGTATCAAATACACAGATAGAGTCAACTGAACTAAAGACTAAATCAAATAACATTGTTCCAAAAAAACAAAACACAAGTCTTGATCCAACATGCTCATCAGTTACAAGTCCATCCACAGAACCAAGTAACACTTCAGCTCCTACTGAACCAGCAGCTAAACAACCTAGTTCTGAACCAGAACTCAAACCCCAAACACTCAAGGAACAAATCCAAGTTACAGCACCTGTCCCTGCTACCGTGCCAAACTCAATGGGATTAAATGACCAATTAATTAGTGAGCCAAAGGCTTTACTTCAGGCACAAGAACTCAACAAGCCTCTGCAAAATCTAGACAAGCAGTCAAGCACTGTTGAAATACCCTCAAAGCTGGAGGGTGAGCAGCCTAAACCCCAAACACCAACGCCCACTATCTCTTCCACACCTCCTGTAGTGTCTTTGCCCGCTAACCCCTCCATGCGTCTCCAGGATGCCATTCGTCTGAAGGCTGCCACTATGTCTTCAAATGACAAGCAAGCCAAGCTCTTTGGTCTGCGCTCCCCTCTCCCAGTCGTGGCTGGTGGCACTACTGTACCCAACTCCCCTGCATCTACGGCCAGCTTCATCTTCTCCAAGAGCCCAAAGAAGGTCGTAATAGAGACATCATCATCCTTAGAGGTTCAGGCTGACCTGAGGAAGACTCTGGTGGCAGAGTTGGCATCCATTTCCGATTCAGCCAAGTCTAATGACTCAAAACACAAAACTGCTAACAAAGTTCCTCCACCTATTTCTAAGAAACCCAACGCTAAGGTTGAGAGCGTTGTACAGAACTCTGCAGAGGCAGAGTCTGTTGCCAAGACTGAGCATGTGCAAACAGAAACTGTACAAACTGCCGGACAGGAAGTACACACAGAGAACTCTGAGAGAAAAACTAATTAACCAACACATGAAAATGATTTAACACTTACATTTTTGCTTTTTCGCTGATAAACCAGGCTTTAGATCTTGGGATCAAACTGCTTAAGCAATTTTGAAATATAAAATTCTTAAAAAGTCTTTATGTACAGATAGGCATATTGCACTTTTTGTACACTGGTTTAGTGTAACTGATTCTCATTCATGGGAATGCATGTCACTGGTATTTGGAAACTATAAATATTCATATTTTTATTTAAGTGTCCTCGGTTCTAGACAGAAGCCATGACAGTAGGAGAGCACCATGAGAATGATGTTTGTAAAACATAGAGTTTACGAATCAACCTCTATAGTGGAATTTTAGAGGTATTGGTGTATACTGAATATAAGAGCATCACAAAAGAAATGAAGGTAAAGAACGTAAGCAAGATAAAGAAAGAAATGAAGGTAACGAAGGCAATTAAGATAAATAATGAAAAGTAAGAACAGTAAGTTGGGAGCATGGACCACTGATTTTGGGGTGGGGATGTATGATTATTCTTTTTTCCATCTATGATGTCTGCTGTGTGTTTTTAATAAGTCTATATTTACTTTAAAAACACCAAATCAACATATATGATTGTTATAATAAATGTATCACTCCCTGCCCCAAGTATTCATGAATAGGAATGTAGACAAGGAATCTGATAAAGTATACGAGAAACAGAATGATGGAAGCAAATGAACAGAGTAAACGCTGTTTTCTCACCATTGTGTCTGTGCAAGTAGGGCAAGCAGGTGCTCAGAAAGTCATGACACTGAACAAGACGTCTAAGGTGTAAATCTCTGTTGAATGATTTCTATTGGTTAATTTGTTTTTATTTTCACAGAGAAGTTCATTAGTTTACTCTAAGTTGATGTATATTACAGTATACACAGACCTTGCAAATAAAAGGAAATTAATGTTTTTAATATATATATTTTTTCATGTACTATGCTAACTTGTATTTGCTGTTCCTTTGATTTCAGCAAGCTCTTTGTCTCTTATGATCTCTATAAAGGAGACATGTCTTATTTAAGATAATCATCTTTATTCATGTTCAATCATATGATAAGATTAAAGACTGTACAAAAAGTTACTAAGTAGGTGAATGTTGACTTCAAATCTGGCCATGTTTTTAACCGATTATACTTTTTATTTAATATATCAGACACTGCAATATTACATCATTTAAATAAAATTATACATTATGAATGTTTTACAATCACATGCATTTTGAGAACTATTGTATCAGAATTGTACTTTTTAAAACCCACACTGTAATCCCTAATACGTTGGCAAAAAAAAGTTAAATTCAGTTAAGCGGAACAGGCAGATTTTTATTTTGTACTTAAGCATTTTAATTGTTCTTAACTTTAAATATTTGAGTACACTAATTCATAAATTTAACTTAAAATTTTAATGTAACCTCAACCTTTTTTTATTAGTGTAAACGTAGCTAGCTATAACAGCTAATTCAGGAAATTCTAATTTGCTAACATGTTAACAATAGCATGATAGCACTTGCTGAATGATTGCAATCAACTTACTGGCTCACCATGTTGGTAACTCCAAAAACAAACCTCCAGTCTTGCACAAAAACATTATATAACACTTAATTTTAGCATTTTGAGTGCCATGAGCAAAGCATGCTGGGAAATATAAATCCCAGCCCAGTTTCAGTTAAATTCGTCTAAAATAAAATAAATTATTCAATAAAACTCAAAAGAAGAAAACAGTTCAGCTTACTTAAAATATATCAGTTCTTTGAACTTGAAAGAAAAGGGTTATACTCATAAAAGTTCATTTGACTGAACTCATTTGTTTAATTTAAGTTTGTCCAACTCAAACCAATTCATTATTTTGAGTGTTAGGGTTTATAGTGCAGTCTCGCAAATGTGGTGTCACATGCAGAATATATTCAGCTAACAGTAAAGCTGCACACAAGAGTCAACCATTCAAGGTTTAGATATGACCTTATCATTTTCCTGCTATTGTTCATTCTTTTTTTAGAGTGATTTAAAAGGGGGATAAGATGCTGATTTATGAAAATAACTTCGAATAACACTGAACAGAAGGACAGCTTTCCTACATTCACAAATTGACATGACATTTCCAAGTTCATCCGGTGTGATCGTAAGTTGGGTCAAGATCTGTAGCATTGATATGGTCAGTTTCTCTCCAGCACTCCAGAGATTTTATTTAATTGTTTGTCAGCTATACCATGGATGTGAAGCATCCTGTTCCAGTGAGAAATTATAATCAAATTCCAGTGTTTTTATAATTTTATAATTTTTTTGTAATTTCCTGCAACTTAATTCAGATAAAACTGAATTTTTAATTATCGGACAGAAAAGCTCCACAAGTAGTGCCCTAGAATACTGTCTAACCCTCGATGACTGCTCTGTCAAGCCCTCGTCGTCAGTGAGGAACCTGGGTGTGCTCTTTGATACCAATCTTTCGTTTGAAAGCCACGTTTCTAGCATCTGTAAAACTGCATTCTACCATCTTAAAAATATATCTAAATTACGTCACATGCTTTCAATGCAAAATGCTGAACAATTAGTACATGCGTTCATGAGCTCAAGGCTAGATTATTGTAATGCTCTACTGGGTGGTTGCCCTGCTCGCCTAATAAATAAACTCCAGCTGGTCCAAAACGCAGCAGCTCGAGTTCTTACTAGAACCAGGAAGTACGATCATATTAGTCCAGTTCTGTCAACACTGCACTGGCTCTCTATTAAACATCGCATACATTTTAAAATCTTGCTTATTACTTATAAAGCAATAAATGGTTTAGCTCCCAGTACTTAAGTGAGCTCTTAACACATTATACTCCATCACGTCAATTGCGGTCTCTAAACTCTGGCCAGTTGAAAATACCTAGAATATCTAAATCAACTGCAGGCGGTCGATCCTATTCCTATTCAGCACCTAAACTCTGGAACAGTCTTCCTAGCATTGTTCGGGAAGCAGACACACTCTGTCAGTTTAAATCTAGACTAAAAACACATCTCTTTACTATGGCATACACATAGAACATTTTTAACTTTCTTTATTCAAATCAAATGACTGATTGTTAGGCTGCATTAACTAGGTCAGCGGAACCGGGAACACTTCCCATAACACCTGATGTACTCGTTACATCATAAAAGAGTGGCATCCACACTAATGTTAGTCTCTCTGTTTATCCCGAGGTTTACTGCAGTCGGCGGATCCAGGCCGTGTCCGGATCGGATGGTGGACCTGCATCTGGACATGACCAGCTCATCCTGGAGTGTCTGCTGAGACCGTGTCCATTAGTGTCTCCTCTGAATTTGCCTCACCGGGCGTCATCCTCAATTAACCCGTCTCGGCGCAATAACTCCGATCTTTCAAGTATTCATATTCTTGTGTAATCGACGCGCCATCCTAAATGAACCCGTCCTCGCAAGGCCATACCCAAAATTTTGAATATTCCTATCTAATATGATTTATGACCTGCAAGGTTGCCAGAGTAATAATTATACACTGTTAATAATAGGCCAGAGGAGAACTGGCACCCGACTGAGTCTGGTTTCTCCCAAGGTTTATTTTTCTCCATCATGCCCTGATGGAGTTTTGGTTCCTTGCCACTGTCGCCTTTGGCTTGGCTTGCTCAGTTGGGGACACTCAAATTATGATCCAAGTTACTCAACTAAATATACAAATTGAATTTATTAATTTGGTCATATATAATTCTATAAACTATCCAAATTAAACTAGCCAAATCAAATTTTGTTGCAATGTTGTCCTGTTTAACACTGTGAAGCTGCTTTGAAACAATCGTCATTGTAAAAGCGCTATATAAATAAAGTTGATTGATTGATTGATTGTTTTTACAAAGTCTCATAAAACGCGAATGTCCAAAATGGTGTTACTTCCAAAAAAAAAAATCAGTTCGTTAACAGTATTAATACGTTTGGAACCATGGACTAACAATGAACAATTTTGAAAGCATTTATTATTCTAGCTTAATGTTAAATATATATATATATATAAAAGTAACAACATTTTTTGTTAATTCATGCTTGTTCATAATACGTTACTGTTAATAAACTGTACATTTTGAAATGTATATATATTTTTAAGTATTTCACAAATACACAGACTTTATCAGCGCTTTGGTTTCTATACAAATCCAAATGTAGTTCCTTTAAAAATGATCCTGCTTCTTAATTGATTTCTTGACCAAGCCTAGAATAACAAATCCGATTCCAAAAAAGTTGGGACACTGTACAAATTGTGAATAAAAACAGAATTCAATGATATGGAAGTTTCAAATTTTAATATTTTATTCTGAATATAACTTAGATGACGTATCAAATGTTTAAACTTAGAAAATGTATCATTTTAAGGGGAAAAATAAATTGATTTTAAATTTCATGGCATCAACACATCTCAAAGTTGGGATAAGGCCATGTTTACCACTGTGTGGCATCCCCTCTTCTTTTTATAACAGTCTGCAAACGTCTGGGGACTGAGGAGACAAGTTGCTCAAGTTTAGGAATAGAAACGTTGTCCCATTCTTGTCTAATAAAGGCTTCTAGTTACTCAACTGTCTTAGGTCTTCTTTGTCTCATCTTCCTCTTTATGATGCGCCAAATGTTTTCTATGAGTGAAAGATCTGGACTGCAGGCTGGCCATTTCAGTACCCGGATCCTTCTTCTACGCAGCCATGATGTTGTAATCGATGCAGTATGTGGTCTGGCATTTTCATGTTGAAGAATGCAAGGTCTTCCCTGAAAAAGATTATGTCTGGATGGGAGCATATGTTGTTTTAGAACTTGGATATACCTTTCAGCATTGATGGTGCCTTTCCAGATGTGTAAGCTGCCCATTCCACACGCACTCATGCAACCCCATACCATCAGAGATGCAGGCTTCCTTGTCCTATTTAGTCCGGATGACATGGCGTCCCGGTTTTCCAAAAAGAACTTCAAATTTTGATTGGTCTGACCAAAGAACAGTTCCCTTTCGAGGGAACTCACACTGCGTCGGAACGACGATTTGGGGATGCTCCCTAAGCATCAGCGAATCTGAAGTCTGAATAAACACTAGTCCAATCCGATTGGTCGTGCGTGATGACGTCATTGTGACGGCGTGCCGGAAGTATAAAGGAGCCGGCGCGTAATGGCGGCAGTTATTGCTCTTCAGCATAGCGCTCTCTGTCAAATTGTCTGTCTATTTACTGTTGTTTGTCCAGTTGCAAAAGTGTGTGTGAATGATGGAAAGATCGAAGGAATACAAGCAGTGTGTGCATCCGTGTCCCCGCTATATTTCGGGCTCGGATACACACCTGCTGTGTGTTCAATGCCTGGGTGCTCAGCATGCTCGGGCGGCTCTCGAGGGAGCCGCTTGTGAGCACTGCGAGAAGCTGACACTCAGGCTGCTTCGCTCCAGGCTGGCCGTGTTTGATGAGGCCGGCCAGCCTCGTGAGCCCCATGGTTCTGGACCCGCGGTCGCCGAGGCGGCGCGGCGTCGCAGATCATGGGGTTCACAGCGGGACTTGTCAGAGGGTTTTGGGACTGCTGCGGCACTTTCCCAATCCTCCTCTGACAGTTCCGAGGATCTTCCTCCCCGTGTGGAAGCCGGCAGCGGCATCTTCCCCGGGTTGGAGGGTCCGATGCTCGTGCTCTCCGGTTCCGAGGAGCCGGAGGAGGCGGGCATCGAGGCGAGATGAGGTGCACATAACGCTTCATCCACCCGCCCATGAGGAGCTGGTCGAGGTGTTGACCCGGGCGGTGGCCAAATTAAATATCGATTGGCCACAAGAGACGCAGGAAGTTCAGCCACCCAGTAGGCTGGACGACCGGTTTCTCTCGCACCGGGTCCAAACACCGCGCCGGGGCTTACCTTTCTTCCCGGATCTGCACACCGAGGTGTGCAGATCGTGGAAGAAGCCCTACTCTTCGCGTGTGTCCAATCCCCCGGTGTTGGATTATTCCAATGTTCTGGGGGCACGCGAAGCGGGCTATGGGGCGATGCCTCGGGTAGAGGGAGCTCTCGCGAGCTATCTTTCACCCGAGTCGGCATCGTCCCTGAAGGCCCCGGTGCTGCCCACCAAACCCTGTCGGGACACCTCATCTTTGGTGGGCAAAGCTTATATGGCGGCTGGGCGGGCTGGTAGTTCCCTGCACACACTCTCCATCTTGCAGGCCTACCAGGCTGACCTCCTAAAAGAGCTGGATGAGGCGAGGTCCCTCTCCGGAGGATGTACTGGAGCTCGGAAGGCCGCAGATTTGTCTCCGCATCACCAAGGAGGCGGCCCGTGCCATCGGCCGCTCCATGGCTTCTATGGTGACTGTGGAGAGACATCTCTGGCTGAATCTGTCGGGGATAAAGGAGAGGGATAGAGCTTTCCTCCTTGACTCCCCGATCTCGCCTTCTGGGTTGTTTGGAGGCGTTAATACCGTCGTCTCCAGGCACCAGGAGGCGAAGAGTCAGTCAGCGGCCTTCCACCAGTACCTCCCTCGCCGCTCAAAGCCCGGGAAGGCTGGCCCTAGTGGGCAGCCTCAGCCGTCCACCAGCTCCTCGCACCGGCAGGTGCAAAAAGAGAGCGTCGCCTCTAGAGCCCCTCCTCCGGGAGCTTGGCAACAGAGGCGGCGCTCTCACCAGCAGCCTTCAGCACCTAATGCTGGGTACACACCAAAAGATAATCGGGCTTATTTTGGGCCGATTTCCCCTTCCGACAATCTTAGCTTGGTCCCGATTATCTTGATGGTTCTGACGATTATCTTATCAGATGTTCCTGTGGTGTGAAGTGTGTTAAGAGTGTCCGAACCTGCTCGGAAGAACCTCGAGCCGTCGATCGCGATTCGTAAATATTCAACATGTTGAATATTTACGATCAGAAATCCTGATGTGTGGGGAACCCGAGGACAAATCGCGCACACTCACGTGAAACGCAATAATATCCAATCAGAAAGCACACTGAGGGAATACAGAAGCGCGGTCGGCGCAGCATAAAGTGTGACATGTACACGTCTCCATATGCCGTCATATATATGTAGTAGGCCTGTGTGTGTGTGTGTGTGTGTGTGTGTGTGTGTGTGTGTGTATAAAGTTTGGATAATATTTTGTGTTTTTGCAAGAATTCTCTTATGCTTATCAAGCCTGCATTTATTTAATCAAAAAATACAGAACAAAAAAATAGCCTTATATTGTTAAATATTACATTGTTAAATATCATTTTAACTTTTTATTAGGCTAATCAAAGAATCTTTAAAAATCTAAAATAATAATAATAATAATAAAGAATCTTATGAAGTCTAATAAAGTAATGAAATGTAAAATAACATTGCATAGTTTTCACTTTTGATAGATTAATGCTTTTTAAAAGTAAAGTTATTCATGCAAGAGCTGCGAGTAATTTTCTCTTTTCCTTTAGTTGTTTGATTGACATTAATGGCAGGTTTATTAGATGCTGCCCCTTAAGACCGAATGCAGCTCTAATTATTCTCCCATTGATTTCTCCAAACTATACGCACCTTTAAGATATAAACTGTGTTTAAGAGAATACTCTCAAGCCAGTCATTTTGACATATAGGCTGTTTGGTAGATTTGATGGTTTAATCACACGCACACGAAGCATATGTGCAACAAGACACACACACACACACACACACACACACACACACACACACACACACACACACACACACACACACACGCACACACACACACACACATACACACACCTTGGAAACAGCGTCTATTCATGCGGGCGCGGATTATAGTTCTTTTAATTTGATCAAACACGTCCTGCAATTTAGCCAAAGTAGAGACTGCATTTGACAACAATCACACATTGTGCTGAGTCTGACGTTAAGTTTATGTTCAGGGAGAAATGACAGCGCGCGCTGAGGAGGGAATTCGCTCTAGACGGAACGCGGATATAGTTTATAATAGTTTTACCTCATATCTTCTTTGTATAATCATTGGAAGCGAAAATAAAATAAGATTATTATCACAGCCCTAAAGTGTAAGCAGACTAAATGTGTGTTTATTCCAAGATGACGTTGGCTGTTGTGCTTTTACAATGTCGTGATATTACAAATCATGTGAAGATTTTGCAGCGGTGCGGGTCAATGTAATGGCCCAATGGAAAATAATGAAAACCAGGACATTTTCATTACTTTATAAAAACCAGTCTCGTGAGATTTTGCGTGATTTCCTGTGTTTACACTCGGGACTCTGGTTGAAAATCTGTTCGTGTGTGGTGTGCTGTCTTTGTCACATCATGGCACACCACACACTATAGGAGCAAAACGGTTAAATCTAGTTTTATTTGTCCTCATGTGTGGTCTATCACATTTTGAAAATCTTATAAGATGTAAAAATCTTTTGGTGTGTACCCAGCATAAGGGCGATCTGAGGAACGTCCTTCAGTCGCGAAGGCTGCAGGGAAGAAGTCCTAGCCACGGCAGGGCTTCTGAGAGCGGTCCCTCCCGCGAAAGGGCAACTGAGGTTGCTTCTTCCGCGGCGCTCTGGGAAATCGATGTGGTAATCCCGCCGTCTATGGCGCCTCGGGCCACATCGATTTCCTGCGAACGCCTGCGTTGCTCCAGCCGCCTCCGAAAGGACTTGCGGCTGGGCAGCTCGCGTCCGCACATAGAGGCTCGTTCCCAACTACTCCCTGCCGGTCAGCCGCTTCAGGGGGTTGGGAACGAGGCTCGTGTAACACCCGACGCCAGCCTCGAGAGGCTGGTTCCCTTAGTAGATTATCTCGGCACATGGAAATGCCTTCCGAATATTTCTACATGGGTCCTGCGTACTGTAGAAAAGCGGTTACAGACTGCAGTTTGGTCATCCTCCTCCAGGGTTCAGGGGTTGAACTGGACTGTAGTGGTACCGGAGGGGTTCGGGTAATGGAACTAGAAGTAAAAACCTTACTGGCGAAGGAAGCCATAGAGCGTGTTCCTCCGCTGGAAAGGGAATCCGGGTTCTACAGCCGGTATTTTATAGTTCCCAAAAGGACGGAGGGTTGCGTCCGATCATAGATCTGAGGTATTTGAATCGGTCTCTGAGGAGATTCAGATTCAAAATGCTCACTATTCCCATGATCGTGAGTCAGATCCAGTCCGAGGACTGGTTCGTCACGATAGATCTAAAGGACCCATATTTCCACATCTCCATCCTTCCATGTCACAGGAAGTTCTTGAGGTTCGCTTTCGGGGGCGAGGCGTACCAATATCGAGTGCTTCCCTTCGGCCTAGCCCTCTCCCCACGCACATTCACGGTGCATGGATGCAGCTCTGGCTCAAATGAGGCTTCAGGGCATCCGTGTGCTGAATTACATCGACGACTGGCTCATATTGGCCCAGTCGTACGAGATGGCAGTTCGGCATCGAGATGTCGTTCTGGCCCACATAAAGTGCTTGGGGCTGAGACTCAACACGAAAAGAGTGTGTTGACGCCATCCCAGAGGACTACGTTCCTGGGAATTGTATGGGACTCGACAATGATGCGGGCACAATTGTCTCCTCACATGCGAGTCGAGACCATACTGGCGATGGTCTCAGGAGTAAGGCTAGGCCACAGCATCACTGTGAGGCACTTTCAGAGAGTGCTGGGGCACATGGCAGCAGCGTCCAACGTGATACCTTTTGGCCTGCTATACATGAGACCCCTCCAGTGGTGGCTGAAAACCAAGGGGTTTTCCCCCAGAGGGAATCCTTTCCGTATGATCAGGGTAGCAGCGCAGATGCCTTCGTTCCCTAGTCATATGGAAGAAACCTTGGTTTCTGTCCCAGGGGCCAGTATTGGGAGCGTCCTGTTGCCGGAAATCCGTTTCAACAGACGCCTCCCTTACTGGTTGGGGCGCGGTCATGGACGGCCACTGCGAGAGGTCTGTGGGAGGCCCGGCATTCCTCCTGGCACATAAATTGCCTGGAGATGCTGGCGGTCTACAAAGCTCTCAGGAGCTTTTTCCCGGACCTCCGCGGCCAACATGTCCTGGTACGGACAGACAATACGGCTGTCGTGGCGTGCCTCAATCATCAGGAGGGTTGAGGTCGCGCCCTCTGTGCAGACTGGCGCATCTAATCCTCCTGTGGTCCCAAAAGGAAACTGTTGTCCATCAGGGCAATGTATGTCCCGGGGGTCCAAAATCAGGGAGCAGACATCCTGTCGAGGCAGGGGCTGAGGCCCGGGGAGTGGCGGCTCCACCCAGAGGTGGTGGAGGCCATATGCAAGAGGTTCGGCCCAGTGGAAGTGGACCTATTTGCGTCTCGAGAGGCGTCCCACTGTCCACTGTGGTTCTCCTCACGCATCCAGCCCGCTGGGGTTGGATGCCATGGTGCAGACGTGGCCGAGGCTGCGTCTGTACGCATTTCCCCTGATTGCTCTGCTCCCGGGAGTCCTGGAGAGGGTCCGTCAACAAGGGGTCAGCCTACTTCTGGTAGCACCCTGTTGGCCGACCAGTATGGTTCTCGGATATCATAGCTCTGCTGGCAGGTCATCCATGGCAGATTCCTCTGAGGAGGGATCTCCTGTCTCAGGCGGCGGGTACAATATTTTACCCCGGCCCGAGATTTGGAACCTTTGGGTCTGGCCCTGAGGGGCCAGGTACCTAGAGGCTGGCCTGTCGGCAGAGGTGGTACAAGGAGACTGTACAGCCTCAAGTGGAATGTATTTTCCACTTGGTGCAGAGAGCGTGAGGTGGACCCAGTTAACTGCCCGGTGGCTTCAGTGCTGGAGTTCCTCCAAGATCGCTTCTCTGCGGTCTAACCCCGTCCACACTCAAGGTGTACGTGGCTGCCATTGCGGCTTTCCACACTCCTACGGGTGATGGGCCTTTGGGTAGGCACCAGTTGGTTGTACAGTTCCTCCGTGGGGTTCGGAGGATGAGGCCTGTGGCTCAATCCAGAGTTCCAACTTGGGATCTGGCAGTGGTTCTCGGAGGGCTGGCTGAGGCCCCTTCGAGCCATTGGAGTCGGCTGAGCCAAAGATCCTGACCCTTAAGGTGGCTTTTCTCCTCGCTATTACTCTCTCAGGAGAGTGGGTGACCACCAGGCCTTGGCGGTAACGCCAACTTGCCTGGAGTTTGCCCGGTGGAGTAAAGCCATCTTACACCTAGGCCAGGCTACGTGCCTAAGGTCCCATCAAGGGTGGTCAGGTCTTTGGTTCTGCAGGCATTCCATCCTCCGCCTCACGTGGCGGAAGAGGAGAGGCTTCACCTGCTCTGCCCGGTTAGGGCACTCAGAGTGTATTTGGAGAAGTCAGCACAGTGGAGGAGGTCCCAACAACTGTTGGTGTGTTTTGGCTCACCCAAGAAAGGATTGCCTCGTCTACTCAGACAATCAGTAATTGGATTGTCCAGGCGATAACCATGGCTTATCAGGTGCGCAGTTTGCCTTCACCTATGGCCGTGAGGGCTCATTCAACCAGAGGCATGGCCTCTTCGGTGGCCCTCCTTTCTGGGGTCCCCTTGCAGGATATCTGCGGCGGCGGGTGGGCTACCCACACACCTTCATTAGGTTTTATAGCCTAGATCTCCCTACGACGCCTGGCGCTAGGGTGCTCCAGTCCTAGCTGTGCCCGGATCCGGCTTCACACTAGGGCAGGCGCTACCTCGGTGTGGCCTAGTGGGTACTCGTTCCCCAAATCGTCGTTCGGACGCGGTGTGAGTTCCTCGAGAGCGGCTCGGGATATGTATATAACCCTTGTTCCCTGAGAAAGGGAACGAGCACTGCGTCAGCGTCGCCACACCTCGGCACGCCTGGAGCGCATGCTTCAGAGCAATAGCTGCCGCCATTACGCGCCGGCTCCCCTTTTATACTTCCGGTACGCCGTCACAATGACGTCATCACGCACGACCAATCGGATTGGACTAGTGTTTATTCAGACTTCAGATTCGCTGATGCTTAGGAGCATTCCCAAATCGTCGTTCGGCGCAGTGCTCGTTCCTTTCTCAGGGAACAAGGGTTATATACATAACCCGAGCCGTTTCCACTTTGCCACAGTCCATTTTAAATGAGCCTTGGCCCAGAGAAAACGCCTGCGCTTCTGGATCATGTTTAGATATGGCTTCTTTTTTTACCTATAGAGTTTTAGTTACATTAGTTACGAATGGCACGGTGGATTGTTTTCACGACAATGTTTTCTGGAAGTATTCCTGAGCACATGTTGTGATTTCCATTACAGTAGCATTCCTGTATGTGATGCAGTGCCATCTAAAGGCCCGAAGATCATGGACATCCAGTTTGGTTTTCCAGCCTTGACCCTTACGCAGAGATTGTTCCATATTCTCTGAATCTTTGGATGATATTATGCACTGTAGATGACGATGACTTCAAACTCTTTGCTTTTTTTCTGAGAAACTCATTTCTTATATTCCTCCACTATTTTTCGCCGCAGCGTTGGGGGAATTGGTGATCTGCTCATCTTGACTTCTGAGAGACACTGCCCCTCCGAGAGGCTCTTTTTATACCCAATAATGTTGCCAATTGACCTAATAAGTTGCAAATTGGTTCTCCAGCTGTTCCTTATATGTACATTTTAACTTTTCCGGCGTCTTATTGCTACCTGACCCAACTTTTTTGGAATGTGTAGCTCTCAAAATGAGCCAATATTTGGCATGACATTTCAAAATATCTCACTTTCAATATTATGTTATCTATACTATATTGTGAATAAAATATAAGTTTATGAGATTTTGTAAATTATTGCATTCCTTTTCTTATTCACAATTTGTAGTGTCCCAACTTTTTTGGAATCGGGTTTGTACCATTACACCTTTGACATCTCTAGACTATTCTTCTCTTCCTCAGAACCCACATGCTCTGAATGTTGGTTTGTCTTTTATCATCTCCTAACAAGCCCACATAAGCTCTGGGTAGATTAGATTAGATGGTAGGCAAATAATCGGTTCTCATAAACAGTGTTGTTGGATGCAGGAGAAATGGGCATGAATAAAGATCTGACACAAGGTCCAAATTGTCATGGGCAAGGTGACTGGGTCGATGCCAGAGGATCTCTGAAACGGTAAGGATTGTGGGTTTCTCTGTTAGTAGTGGTCTGAGTAGCCTGGTCCAATGAGTCCCGTTTTCTTTTACATCATGTTGTATGTGTACGCATGCACAGTTTGATGCTCTCTGCGATGTTCTGTTTCCCATTCATGTGGACATAAATTTAACGTATGCCACCTAACATTCTTGCACACAGATCACTTTTGGATATTCAAACTGTTATGTTTAGCTGATTTCAGTTGCTACCCAGGTAAGTTTGAGATTAGTTTGAGCAAACTCTGGTTTTTCGGGCTCAAGAAGGTGGATTGGTTTTAGCAGTGTTTATCACCATGGTAACTTACACTACACAGCTAACCTGCTCTGGAGCAGGTTTTATTCTGAGTTAGAGATCTGCGATGTTCTGTTTCCCATTCATGTGGACATAAATTTAACGTATGCCACCTAACATTCTTGCACACAGATCACTTTTGGATATTCAAACTGTTATGTTTAGTGTTCTTATTTTTATCAAAGTCACAAGCTTACCATCTGTAATGCAGGACTTACTGTCAGGTTGCTCAGAATTCCTCTGGGCTGAGTGGTCCAGAAGATGTATTGTCTAAATAACACTTCTGCACTGTATCAATACAGAATAAATTATTTTAAAGTTACTCAGAATTTTTGTTCAGGTGTAAATTAAATTCTGGACTGCTGCTGAAGTAGCACATGGGTGGCTCTGTCACATAAAGGCTACTGGTCACTTTACTCAAGACCGATCACCTGAGATTACTACATAAGGATTTGTTTTTAAATCATTTAATAGAGACTGCTGGATAGATTTTTATTAGAAAACCAAGTTCTGGAATTGAAACAAGTACTACATTTAAACAATTGTAGCCTACTTTTTAGGTATATTTTAACACAATACATTCTTGAAAAATAGAAAAGTATTATATTTGCTATTTCATATAATTTAACCTACGTTTTGCTTACTTGACTCTTTAATATTTCAGATATCTAGTCTTGGTTTATATTTCGGTAGTGTTCTTTCTTCTACCCACTAGAGGGAGACATTTCCAGGGTTTTCATGTGACTGTTCTTGTAGCTTTGCTTATTTCTGTTCATCAGTCACCAATGGCCTGTTGCACAAAGATGTTTTCAGTTCCTACCCGGGTAAGTCCGAGATTAGTCTGAGCAAACTCTGGTTTTTCGGGCTCAAGAAGGTTTTTTAGCGGTGTTCATCACCATAGTAACATACGCTCCACGGCTAACCTGCTCTGGAGCAAGATTTATTCTGGGTTAGAGATGCAAACCCAAACCAATCAGCTGCAAGGAAAGATGTAATAAACCCACACACCCTGCATCTCTGTATCTCTCGTTCCAAATTAAAGCAGTTGATAGTGAAAAAAATTTAGGGACAAAATTGCTCGTCTTTTGTTGCTAATTATTTATTATATATATAATATATTAATTATAATTACTTTTAATTCTTATATTTATTGACAAGTAGCAAAATATGATTATAAATATAATACATGCATTCATAATTATTTTAAACAATGTGTAGGCCTATCCATTTGAGCTCTATGTGAACCTATTTCTTTGATTGACATCATGCATTTAGTCAGATATTCTTGCAGCTGCCTTCTCAAACTGTCGCTGCAGCAGTGTATATTCCTGCTTTGTAAATTTGCAATTTTCAGAACGATCTTTCAATCTGCAGAAGAGAAGTGAATTGCGTCGTGTCTCTTGCGAGATGTGAATCAAACGGATTATGATTGGCTATTTGCCGCACGTCACACTTTCAGGTGCACGCGCTTCAGAGTTAATCGCAAACTCTGGATTAAACCTGAGTTGACAGAGAACATTTATACCAATCTTTGAGAGACCATTGAACTGAACTTCATCATCTAAACCAGGTTGGATTTATGTGGATTTGTCAACTCTAAACCTACTCTGAAACTCAGAGTTTGTTCAGCCAGCTTCATGCAGGCCTCTGCACACATTGTCAGGAATCTCAACAAGCTGAAATGGCTTAATAATTAGCCATTATATTATGTTCCACCATGAGTGAACTTTATGGGCGAGTCTTTACAATTTTTCTATAACAACAATCAGTATATAATATATATTATCATGAATTGAATCATTACAACGTGGCAACAAGTTGGCAAACAAGTTGAGTATCCATGTTATGTAAACAATCGTGTGACGTATGACGTAAGGTTTCCGTGACGTCCTTACGCAAATACCAGTCCTGTCTACCAGCGGCTCTGGTATCTACAACACTAGACTACAGTTCAGGGTGTTGCTGTGGATCTGAAACTTTGTCCGACTCATTAAACGATTTCAAGTTTTTATTAAACAGTAGCTATAAGAATAACACAACCAATGTATTCTTTTTGTAGTGTTGTTTGTTTACCAGTGGCCTGTTGCACAAAGCTGATTTCAGTTGCTACCCAGGTAAGTTTGAGATTAGTTTGAGCAAACTCTGGTTTTTCGGGCTCAAGAAGGTGGATTGGTTTTTAGCAGTGTTTATCACCATGGTAACTTACACTACACAGCTAACCTGCTCTGGAGCAGGTTTTATTCTGAGTTAGAGATCACAAACTCAAACTGGACCAATCAGCTGCAAGTAAAACTCACACCACCTGTATCTCTCAAATTAAAGTAGTTTATAGTGAAAAAACTTTAGAGAGAAAATTGCTCATCTTTTGGTGCAAATTATTTATTATATTTATAATATATGAATTATAATTACTTTTAATTCACATAATATATTCATATAATTATATTATATTAACAAATAGCCAAATATAAACATAAAACATGCATTCATAATTCTTTTAAACAACGTGTATTTATTTGAGCTCTTTGTGAAACTATAATTATTAGGCATATTTCTTTGATTAACATCATGCATTGATATAGTCAGATATTCTTTCAGCTGCCTTCTTAAATTGACGCTGCAGCACAAGTGTTTATTCCTGCTTTAAACACATTTAATTTCATGATAATCTTCAGAACGATCTCTCAACCTTCAGAAGAGAAGTGAATCGGACAGACACTGTGATTGGCTGTTTGCCGCATGTGTCACGCTTTCAGGTGCACGCGCTTCAGTGTTAATTGCAAACTCTGGATTGAACCTGAGTTGACAGAGAAAGTTTATACCAAGCTTTGAGAAACAATTGAACTTGATCTAAACCAGGTTGGATTTATCTGGATTTGTCAACTCTAAACCTACACTGAAACTCAGAGTTTGTTCAGCTAGCTTCATGCAACAGGCCTCTGTAGTGTAATTTTAGTCCCATTTATTATTATTTTATATGAAATTCTGTCCTTTGTGAACTGAGTGAATACATTGTTGTAGTCTAACCCTGTATCTGTATCAGGTTTGTACAGGTCCTTCTAAAAAAATTGCATATTGTGATAAAAGTTCATTATTTTCCATAATGTAATGATACAAATTAAACTTTCATATATTTTAGATTTGTTGCACACCAACTGAAATATTGCAGGTCTTTTATTGTTTTAATACTGATGATTTTGGCAAACAGCTCATTGAAAAATCTAAAAAATTAGCATATTTCATCCGACCAATAAAAGAAAAGTGTTTTTAATACAAAAAAGTCAACCTTCAAATAATTATGTTCAGTTATGCACTCAGTACTTGGTCGGGAATCCTTTTGCAGAAATGACTGCTTCAATGCAGCGTGGCATGGAGGCAATCAGCCTGTGGCACTGCTGAGGTGTTATGGAGGCCCAGGATGCTTCGATAGCGGCCTTAAGCTCATCCAGAGTGTTGGGTCTTGCGTAATGAACCAGGCTGGGAGTTTTTAAAAGCCTCAGGAATCTTTTGCCGGTGTTTAGAATTAATTAGTTGATTCAGATGATTTGGTTAATAGCTCGTTTAGAGAACCTTTTCATGATATGCTAATTTTTTGAGATTTTGGGTTTTCATGAGCTGTATGCCAAAATCATCAGTATTAAAACAATAAAAGACCTGAAATATTTCAGTTGGTGTGCAATGAATCTAAAATATATGAAAGTTTAATTTTTATCATTACATTATGGAAAATATGAACTTTTATCACAATATGCTAATTTTTTTAGAAGGACCTGTATACTTGTAGGACACAATTATACCGAGAATAACCGGAGGCTTCACGTGAAACTTGCGAGTTTTCTAGTTTTCTTTAACAGCACCAAAAAAATAACAATATCACTACAGATAAAACTGTTTAGACATCGCTGTGATATTACAAGTGTGTGCTTAAATTTAAACATTAAAAATAAGCTCACATTATTCACATGTTGTAGGTAAGCCTAAGCCTACATATTTGACCGTAACACATTTGAAATATTCTCGGTTGACAGAATAGCTGTACCGAAACAAAATACATTTAAGTGAAAGTTAATACATTTAATAAGATTTAAAAAAAAATCTGTCTAGGAATTTGCTCAGCAACAGTGCGACCACGTTCAGATGACTGAAATAAAATCAACCACCATTAGGTTTTTTTTTCAAGTCACAAACACGTGATTCACAACTGTTGATACAGTTTTTTTTTGTTTTTTTAAACTGTCATTTGCTTTACAACTCTGTAACGATTATGACTATAATTTATACAAGATTCCATCTATTAATTTACATGTGGGTTTATTAACGTACAGAGACTGAGCGGTATAAGTAAGGCGAGAACTGACCATTTAAGGGCATAGAGACGCCTAGTAGATGGAGCTCTAGCTTCACTGATAGAACTCAGGACACTCACTGGAAGATACTCAAGCTCCCTTTGAGTGGCCAGACATGTAGTGCCCACAGTTTGGGACGGGGATGTCAGACTGTCCCGTTTTCCTGAGAAAGGAGATCTTTTCTCAGGGGAACTGGCCATGGGGCTGCTGATAGTAGCTGAATTAACTCGGGAAACCAGTGGTGGGTTCGCCTAAGTGGATCCACTAGCAGGACTGTGTGCCCGCATTCCCTGATCCTATTTAAGACCTGAGGGAGGAGCGGGACTGGAGGAACAGCATACAGCATACTGCTGGGCCATTCGTGGGCCAGCTCATCCTTGCTCTTTGAGAAATAAAAAGGGCATTGACAGTTGTCTACGGAGACGAAGAGGTCGACCTCTGCCTTCCTGAAAACATTACATATCATTTGAACCGTCTGGGGATGCAGGGTCCATTCCCCTGGGGACATGAGGCCCCTGGAAAGCATCTCTTCTCCCTGGTTCAGGCAGATGCACTGCTTTTAGTGAATGTAATTTGCCTTTTGCCCATAGGAGGAGATGTCTGATCTGTTGGTTGAGCCATCTCGGCCTGAGCCCACCTTGGCGGTTTTAACTTCGTTAAAGTGCGGGGGGCCAGAGACAGCCAAATGGCAGGACTGTGTATTGACTGTGTGATCTGATTTCAGATCCACTAAGAAAAACCAGTCCATCGGGCTGATCAGCGCAATGATCTGTTTTAATGTCAGCAATCTGAAAGGCCGTTTGATAAGAGCCTTGTTCAGATGTCTAAGGTCTAAGATGGGCCTGAGGCCGCCATCTTGTTGGGGACAAGGAAATAGCGGCTGTAAAAACCCTGATTCGCACTGTGCTGGAGGCACCACCTCTATAGCTTTTCTTATCATTTGGCTCTCCACTTCGCTTTTGAGGATGTGAGTCACGTTGCTCTCCACCGAAGTTTGTGTTATGCCCGTGAAACGGGGTGGTTTGCGAGCGAATTGGAGCTAGTAACCTCGTTGAATTGTTTTTATAACCCACTGTCACACACTTGGGATGGCTTTCCAAGCCTCTGCCCGGTTGTACAGGGTTTTTTTAGTATCGGAGGGTGGCGCACTGTGCAGGTTGCCGACTTCCGTGTAGTGTGGAAGAGAAAAAAACATTCATGTTTTGTTTTGTTTTGTTTGGAATCTGCCATTATAGCAGCAGAATGCATGGGAGCGCACATTAGAGCGGGCCCGCAGTTTACACTCACAACATTCAAAATAAATTTTTCTCCCTGGCCGGACCTAAAACAGGCCGTGGGGAGAGAATTCTGAGTCTTTTGGGGGGCGGACCAACCAGTGCAGGACTCAACCCTCCTCTCTTTCAGACCAGCCTGTCAACAGAGAGAGCGGCTACGACGTATGTCGCACTCTCAACAGTGTTTTTTTGCAGGCTTGCGTGCTTCATAACAGGCTCGTTCACTGCAATGCTGAACCTTTCCAGTTGCCTGAGTAAAGGGGACTGGGAGAAGTGATAGAGAGTGAAAAGGCGCAGGGCTTGGCCGCTATTTTATGAAGCCGCTATGTGCTAGACAGCGAGTGCAGCAAAGACGAAAGTCGCTTTTGTGCCCAGCTTTGTGGGCTTTGTACCCTGCTTCGCAGGCATTATGCCCATTGCTTTGCTCAGTTACGCTGTTCTGCCATTGGTTCATGCAGTTCCCACTGGCCAGCCAATAGCGTGTGAGATGTCTCAACACTGTTTTGACACACGCAGTAGCACTGCATGATTTTACAAAATGCTTCAGTATTTTGAGATAAAGGAATTTATCCCATAGCATCTTAAAGACGCAGTACGTCTGACCGTAGGCTAACCTCAGCTGAACTTGATGTTCCATGGGACATCCACAAAGGTCCATGCCTCATTGTGATCTCCAAAAATTTAAATCTTCTTTGACTGAATGACATTCTTGTAAAAAATTAAAATAAAATTTTAACTGTTTAAGGTACAAAAAAAGGGAGGTCTGCATTTGGTTAGGTCTCTCAGCCCTCTAACATTAAGAGAAAGAATAGACAGAGCCATAACAAAAAAGAAAAGACAATTTGTAAATAATGTTACAAGGAATCGCACTTGCCTAAGAAGAAGTAGGCTATAAGCACTGCAGAGCTCAGCAAAAAAGTACCAATGTATTAAAGTAGTGCAGTGAAAAATATAAAGTTGTAAAATTATTAACAATAAGACAGGAGTATAGTAGGCTATAATAGGTAATCAACATATTTCAAACAGACAGTAATATTAAAACTCCTCTTTTTGTCCGACAAATTGTAAACTTAACCCATTTACCGTAATATGAGGTGCAAAGTTAACTATTTTAAAAAGTTTAGGTTAACACAATTAATACCTGCCTTAAAGGCGTTGCTGTTCCGCGTAGAAACACACCTGAGTTTGTTTAACGTTAAATCCTGAAGAACAAAGGTATGCAGTTCTACTCTAGAGTGGAGCAGATAAACAAACAGTCAGAAAGCAGAGTTCGAGTTGGTGGAACTATTTCCGTGCCATTGGTCGTACATTCTCCCCAACCATTCTTTCCAAGGCATCAGATCGACTGTTAATTAGGGTGCGAAAGTTCTTTGAACTGTGCGAGGATATTGGCAGTATCGCGGCTCTCTGACTTCCGAAATTTAGCTAAAGGTGAGTCACATGGAGTTTTGGATGTATCACCTCAGCAAGCATGATGTCTGCAGAATCCATTTCTGAACTGAGGTAATCATGGAAATTTTCACTCAAAAGTTTGTTTGAGTCTTGCTGCGTTGACAAGGTAACATTAGCTTTGTTAACATGATAGCTTTGTCTTGGCGTGCCTTCTTATTATCCTTTTCTCAAATTTTCCCATCCTCTCCTGCTCCTTCCCTGTGGACTCGTGGGATCTGAGTAGCACCGTTATTACCTTGCAGCGTCGGCTGGACTTTGCTCACAGCTTCTACTACAGTTGGAATATCATATAATTTTGACCCCAGCAGTAAAGCAATAAATATCTGGTGTTTTCATAACAGGATCTGCTCAGATTACTTCTGCTGCACTTTATGGAGGATTTATGGGCAATGGGAGGCAGACACCGTGAATAAAATATGAAGCTTAAACATCAAGCAACGTTGTTCTGGTGGTCTTTCCTTTTTGATGTGTTATGCCGCAGTAAGTAATTGTGAAATTATTGAAATTTTAATACAATTCTACAAATGTTCTTAGTGTAGCCTCTCAGAAAGTGCAGACATATTTTTTCTGATTTTACTTGCATTGTTTTGCAAAGACAAACAGTACCAACTGTAGGAGGCATGTCAGGTGAAAGTGTGTGTGTGTGTAAAGGCTGTTACATACTCTGCGAGAACAGAGAAAAAAGTTATCGCGCCCAGCCCTGGTTTGGGAGTTCTCGCAGCTTATTCTCGACACATCATTAGGGCAGAATTTTCTTCTTTTGGGTGTCAGAGAACTATTGTGTGATTGGTCAGAAATGTAAAGTGGGTGGGGTTAATGCAGAGAAACGGAGATGTTCGGCACCTGCTTTTCTCGTGAAGTATGGAATGTACTGGCCAGAACAAATTTTGTTCTTGTTCTTGTTCTTGCCATCTTGAGAAAAAGAACACATTTTTATTTTTATTGTTGTTTTTATTGTGCCGCTACACCAACACAATATGGTAAATTAACATCAATATATTTTCTCTCCTTCACTTTCTAGCTGAGTTTGAGATCACTGTGCCCAGAGGTCCTGTCACTGTTTTTTACGCAGAGGCGCTGATCCTCCCCTGCTCCTTCCCTGTGGACTCGTGGGATCTGAGTAGCACTGTTATTATCTGGCAGCATGCGCTGTATGTTGTTCACAGCTTCTACTACAGTTGGGACCAGCTCGACCGTCAAAATCCTCATTATGTAAATCGCACCAGCCTGTTCATCCAGGAGATGGCAGGAGGAAACGCCCTCACTCAAACTGGACAGAGTCACTCTGCAGGATGCCGGTGTGTACACCTGCTCCATCAGCACAAACACTGGCAGCCAGAAGAAGAGCTTTAGAGTGAATATTGCAGGTAACAAAGCAACATCGACTCGGGGTCTCACAATGTAATTAAAACAGTTCTGGGATTTAATGTCTGTGTTTTGCTGTTTTTCAGCGTTCTACTCTGAACCTCGTCTGCAGTTCTCCATGTTAACTGATGGAGTCAACCTGCTAGTGACATCAGATGGGGGTTACCCTTCTCCTAAACTGCAGTGGCTGATGGAAAACTCAGACATCACTAACCAGACACAAACACGCCTCATGCAGGACACACAAACAGGACTTTACATTGTGTCTAGTTGGATAAATCTCACTGAAGTCAAAAACTCCTCTCTGACGTTCATACTTCACCACAAACCCTGGGACAAGACATCAGGAGAGAGATCCAGCTGTATTCAGGTAATTCAAAACATTAATTTAACTTAATTTAAAATGTTGTTCTATCATTAATAACATTAATTGTCTAAAACAAATTATCAGTTTCACACCACAACTCAAGTATAGCTTGCTCTCAGTAACATTACAGCGTAGAAATAAATAACTTATTACATATACAGGTAAACATTTTTAAACAGACATGCTACTTGTTTATAGTGGGTTTTTTCCTGAAGCTGTTATGTAATTCAACTTTTAATTTCTTTGTACAGATAAGAGGGAGAGGCAAGGAGAGTCAGCATACGGATGCCACAGATGCTTCTTATTGATCCCAGTTATTCTGCTGCTGATCTGGGTTTATTGTTTGTGCTCATTACAAGAAGAAGAAGAAAATAACCATCTGTGGTAGGGGAATTTAAAGTTTAAGACCAAGACCAGATATAATAATAATAATAATTTGTTACAGCAGACATATTGTGCCAGAACGCCAATCACACACCAGCTTATTAGTGGAGAGGAGACAGAGTGATAAAGCCAATCAGTATATGGGGATACCCCCATATACCTATTCTTTCTGTCCGAAGGACATCCTGGGATTTTTAATGTCCACAGAGAGTCAGGACCTTGGTTTAACGTCTCAACCGAAGGACGGTGCTAGTTACAACATAGTGTCCCCATCACTATACTGGGGCGTTTGGATTACAACTAATAATGACTTATATTAACTTGTATTGTCTTCTGTACTCTTTGCGAAACTGACATCAAACCTTCTCAATGATGAACTGTAATAAATCCACGCATGGATCTTTTGACTATTCGCAATTGTGTTTGCTGAATAACTGCACTTGTGTAAGCTACTGAAATGAACCTTGCTGTGAAACAGCCAGAGCAGAGTGCAACATTATTATTCATGACCCTTCGAAATAAGGTAAAAACAGCCCATTTCTGGGGATAAATCCTAGGGTTGTAAATGGACATGTAAAGCTGTATCTGGAGAATTTCCCCCCTTACCTGAGCCACATACCTTCTATGTAGATATCAGAGATCAATTTAAAATATTGTATCAATGTATTCATTCTATGGCACCTTTAACATAAATCCTAACATAAATCAAAATGCATCGTGAACGTGAACGTGAACGTGAACGTGAACGTGAACGTACTCACCACAGTGGTTACATGGACAATACTAGACAAAGACACATGGCAAACACGAGGGCTTAAATACAGAGACTAACGACTAACAAGACACACCTGTGAACAATCAAGACAATGTACCAATGACAGAACTGGTTTAAGGGTTTAATATGGATTTAATTTGGATTTGGCCCGCCCTTTGCAGCTATAACTTCAACTCGGCTGGGAAGACTTTCCACAAGGTTTAGGAGTGTGTTTATGGGAAATTTTGACCATTCTTCTAGAAGGACATTTGTGAGGTCAGGCACTGATGTTGGACGAGAAGGCCTGGTTCGCAGTCTCTGCTCTAATCCATCCCAAAGGTGTTCTATCGGTTTGAGGTCAGGACTCTGTGCAGGCCAGTCAAGTTCCTCCACACCAAACTCGCTTATCCATGTCTTTATGAACCTTGCTTTTGTGCACTGGTGCACAGTCATGTTGGAACAGGAAGGGGCCATCCCCAAAATGTTCCCACAAAGTTGGGTGCATGGAATTGGTCAAATTGTCTTGGTATGCTGAAGCATTAAGAGTTCCTTTCACTAACTAAGTGGCCAAGCCCAAACCCTGAAAAACAACCCCACACCATAATCAACCCTCCACCAAACTTTAAATTTGGCACAATGCAGTCAGGCAAGTACCGTTTTCCTGGCAACCGCCAAACCCAGACTCGGATTGCCATAGAGAGAAGCGTGATTCGTCACTCCACAGAACACGTCTCCACTACTGAGTCCAGTGGCTGCATGCTTTAAACCAGCATTGCACTTAGTGATGTAAGGCTTGGATGCAGCTGCTCGGTCATGGAAACCCATTCCATGAAGCTCTCTATGCACTGTTCTTGAGCTAATCTGAAGGGCACACAAAGTTTGGAGGTCTTTAGCTATTGACTGTAGAAAGTTGGCGACATCTGCAAACTGTGCACCTCAGCATGCGCTGACCCCACTCTGCGATTTTACATGGCCTATCACTTCATGGTTGAGTTGCTGTTGTTCCCAATTGCTTCCACTTAGTTATAATACCATTAACAGTTGACCGTGGAATATTTAGTAGTGAGGAAATTTCACAAATAGACATGTTGCAAACTATTACGGTACCACGCTTGAGTTCACTGAGCTCCAGAGAGCGACCCATTCTTTCACAAATGTTTGTAGAATAAATCTGCATACCTAGGTGCTTGATTTTATACACATGTGGCCATGGAAATGTTTGAAACACCTGAATTCAATGATTTGGAGGGGTGTCCCAATACTTTTGGCAAGATAGTGAATTTTCTGTGTAGCTGGCACTATTGTTCATTATTGGCAGGCATAGCCTTTTGCCTGTGTTTTAGGTTGATGTTAGTAAGTTTTATAGAAGACAGAGAGGAAAAGCTGTACATTTTCCAGAAAGTATTGATGATAGTGATGGCAGTGCATTAGAAAATAAGCTCATAGTAAGAAATTAAGAAGATCAAGGAGATAGTAAGGGTATATATTGGTTTCACTACACTGACAAGCAGGGATGCTCCAAAAATGACTAAACAAGTCGAAATCGAGTTACGTTTGGAAAGTGTGGAATATACTGAAAAAGAATAGTCTTGTTGATTTTCACCTGTGCTACAATCATTGGTTTGAAATTCATGGTTTTACTACTTTCCAGACAGCTAAGTAAAACATCTGAATTTATCAAGTTATTTCTCACATTTTTACTTGTTCCAAATAAAATATAGTACAAGATTAAATGGAATGTAAAAGACCTTCTTACTACTTTTTAGATAGTGAAAAAGCATTTGTTTGTGTCTGAAGTTTCAAACAATTTGGCAAAAAATGATTTACCCTAATAGGACAAAGTCAGTTCTAAATGACGGCCCCCCAAAAAAAGTCATAAGTCAGATGTAAAAAAATAATTTAGTCTTAAATACATGTAAAATATAAAGTGATTAAATTTTTTTTAGCTTTGATTTCATTAATAGTCTCATAGAGGGTTAACATATTAGGTGTTAATCACACCTTGCCAGGCACCTCAACAATCTGAAACGTTTTTTAATTAATAATTAATTAGCCATATTATTTATGTTCAACCAGTGTGGGTGAACTAATAAAGGCAGCTCATCTTAATGTGGGAGTCTTTACAATTTTTCTATAACAATCACTATATACTATTTAGGCTACTATATAGACCTATTGAATTGAATCATTACAACGTGGCAACACTTGCCAAAGTTGAGTATCCATGTTATGTAAACAATCGTGTGACATATGACGTTAGGTTTCCGTGACGTCCTTACGCAAATACCAGTCCTGTCTACCAGCGGCTCTGGTATCTACAACACTAGTTCAGGGTGTTGCTGTGGATCTGAAACTTTGTCCGACTCATTAAAGGATTTCAAGTTTTTATCAAACCGTAGCTAAGAACAACACAACCAAAGTTGTGTTCTTTTTGTAGTGTTGTTTGTTTACCTGTAGTAGTGTAATGTTAATCCCATTTATCATATTTTATATGAAGTTCTTTTCTTTTGTGAACTGTATGAATACATTTTTGTAGTCCAACCCTGTATCTTACTGGCGCTTGACTTGTTTGTGTACCCTGAGGTTTGGCTAAACTTGTGGAGGACACATTTAATGAAACCTCTTTAAAACCGGCATTAACGGATTTAAATGTGAGTGGTTTGTGTTATGTGAAAGGTTTGCAAATATGCATCATCATATCACCATAATATGTCCCCCTGTATAGCCTACAAAAAAGCCGTGCATGTATGAAAGAGCTAGAATGAAAGGCAACGTCGAGAGTTAGGGTTAGTTCACCCAAAAATTTAAATTCTGTCATTACCCCTATGTCATTCCAAAACCGTACGACCTTCGTTCATCTTTGGAACACACATTAAGATATTTTTGATGAAATCCAAGAGCTTTCTGACCCATATAGAGCTATTTAAAGCAGCAGTCCGTAACTTTTTTGGGTTAAAAATGATCCAAAATAATTTTTTGAGCAAGTACATAACCAGCCAGTGTTCAAAACTATCTGCTCACCTTAGCTCGATTTACAACGGTAAGCTTGTAATAATGTTTTTAATTCCAGTGGTACTGGTGGATTTCCGCGGGAGATTCGAGCATATCTTTGCGTCATTGCGTCACATCTGTACACATCAATAAGAAGTGCCGGGACTTAGCAGGCTATATCGCGTGTGAGGATGTTGGAGGTGGAGATTAATAGTATTTTCTCACAGTGGATCCAGAAAGGTTGAAACCTCAATCAGTGACAGTGACATCTGGAGATTCGCCTGTTGTAAAATGCAAAAGACTTCTGACATGGAACTACAGAAAAAGAGAGACTTCAACCGAGTCAAAACAAGGATAAAAAGGGCTTTTGAAAGGTGGCGTTAACTCCGTGCTTTGAAGGGGTTCAAAACGGATGCAGAGACGGGTTTTTTTCCTGCTGGACAGGTCAGACATAGCAATGGTTATTATGTAACAGTAGCACACTTCGCTTAATTCATACAGTAAAAGTTACGGAGTTTCCTTTGTTGTGCCTTTCTCTTTTTGCTATGTGCATTATGGTAAATAGGCATTATTTTGTGCTAGCTATGAGAAGAAGCAATTAATCTCTATTCCACATTAATTTGTTGATGACGATTAGAAATGAGACTGCACAGAAATGGAAACTGAACTACAGGTAACGTTAGTTCTAATACAGATTAAGTGTAGTCAGGCAATGCTGATGTTATTAATATGAACAATTTGAAAACAAAGTATAATTTGCTCGGTTTGACGTGATATGATACGCGATCGTTAGATTTAATCATGATGATTTATTGCAATGCTTTTCCCATGTAGGCCTAGTTGATCAGCACAAAAGTGGATGTTAGCTGCTTACTTGTTCAGATGTCATTCTTATGTTGGTCATCATCGGTTCAAACAGTAGAATCTGTGATTCTGAATGACGGTATCCACACCGGCGGGGTGACTGACAGCCTTTCCTCCTGACAGACGCGCATTGACATTCTCCTCAAAACATATTGTATTCATACGCGCTGTGCGCTGCCGAGGCACAGCTCACTCTACTTTGATCATTCCGCGAATAACTGCAGTTGCAGATTTCAAACAGAGATGGCGACAAAGAGGAAAAACTACGGACTGCAGCTTTAAGAAAACTTTCAAGGTCCAGAAAGGTAGTAAAAATATTTCATGTAATTTCGAAGGCTGCGTCCTCTAGAGGGCACATCCTGTGAAGGATGCGGTATACGGAGTGTCCTCAATCAGACTGAAACGAGTTAATTCCAAGTTAATGCGTTTAATAAGAAAAAAAAACGTAAAATTTGTCTAGAAATCTGCTCAGTGCGAACACGTCCGGATGACTTCAGAAATAAAATCAAACACCTTCAGGGTTTTTTTTTTACTTTCGCTAGTCACAAACACGTGATTCACAACTGTTGATACAGTTTTTTTTTTTTTAACTGTCATTTGCTTTACAACTCGCTGAACCAGTGTTTCGCCATTAGAGGCGGAGCCTGCAGATAAATATGCCCGAGTGTGTGGACTGACGTCTCAAAGTACATAAGGTGTGATCGGGATTGGATCTCTCCTGTTGATCAGCTCGGATTGGACGGTTTCCCCGACAAACCACAGAGGACAGCTTGAGTTCATCTGGTGTGATTCAGGGACTAGAGGATTCACCGGTTACCAACGGCCGTGGATCGGGATATGAACCTGGAAGTGTTCGTCCTGTCTCTCTTTCTTTTTGAAGCCTCCTGTTTCAGTGAGTATAGGCTATTGCTAATAAATTTAATGAAACTATTATGAAAGTGATCTTCATAAAGCCAATCAAAAAGCAATATTAACTAAGCTGTTATATATTCACACATGTTTGAAAGGAAACATTTATCTAGAAGTCAAATGTGGTTTCTTAAAAGAATCTCTCCCCCATTTCATTGGTTTCTCACCTGAGGCAAGAAAGAGCATTACAGCTTCAAGAGCTCGATCTGTCTACTGTACCTCACAACTTAATGGCATAACAAAATCTGTAATAAATTGTAAAGTAATATACAAAAATGCTATTTGAATATGTCAGAGTATATCTTTTATTATGTTTTATTTATTTTTAGAAGAGGAAGTGTTGTGAAATACTTACCAAAAATAATCCTTTTATCAACCATAAATCCATCTTTCTGTAAATACTTTTGGCAAGTCAATATCTGCCAACAAAATCATAACGCAAGTAATTGTTGATTGTGAAACTGAAATGCTGATATATCTTCTCTCCTTCACTCTCTAGCCGAGTTTGAGATCACTGTGCCCAGAGGTGCTGTCACTGGTTTTTACGGAGAGGCGCTGATCCTCCCCTGCTCCTTCCCTGTGGACTCGTGGGATCTGAGTAGCACTGTTATTACCTGGCAGCGAGGGCTGGACGTTGTTCACAGCTTCTACTACAGTTGGGACCAGCTCGACCGTCAAAATCCTCATTATGTAAATCGCACCAGCCTGTTCATCCAGGAGATGGCAGGAGGAAACGCCTCACTCAAACTGGACAGAGTCACTCTGCAGGATGCCGGTGTGTACACCTGCTCCATCAGCACAAACACTGGCAGCCAGAAGAAGAGCTTTAGAGTGAATATTGCAGGTAACAAAGCAACATCGACTCGGGGTCTCACAATGTAATTAAAACAGTTCTGGGATTTAATGTCTGTGTTTTGCTGTTTTTCAGCGTTCTACTCTGAACCTCGTCTGCAGTTCTCCATGTTAACTGATGGAGTCAACCTGCTAGTGACATCAGATGGGGGTTACCCTTCTCCTAAACTGCAGTGGCTGATGGAAAACTCAGACATCACTAACCAGACACAAACACGCCTCATGCAGGACACACAAACAGGACTTTACATTGTGTCTAGTTGGATAAATCTCACTGAAGTCAAAAACTCCTCTCTAACGTTCATACTTCACCACAAACCCCTGGGACAAGACATCAGGAGAGAGATCCAGCTGTATTCAGGTGAGGACTGTCAAAAACATAAGCACGTTAAAATGCTCTTGAATATTTAACAACATTTAAGAGACTAAGTCTAATTATGCTAATTTCTTTAAACAGATAAGAGCGAGAGGCAAGGAGAGTCAGCACACAGATGCCATGGATGCTTCCTATTGATCCCTGTTATTCTGCTGCTGATTGTGATGGGTTTATTGTTTGTGCTCATTACAAGAAGAAGAAGAAAACAAAGCACACAAAATAGCTGTACTAATAATGGACTCAAGTATGAAACCTAAAGACTTAATGGAAACGTTTAGTATATTCATAATGGTTGTTCTTTTACAAAACCATTTCAACTAACAGTAATTTTATTTATTAAACTTAAAGGCATTCTGTGATTTGCTTACAATAACATTATATTTATTTGTATGCTGAATGTTGTTTTCTAACCTCGGCAGCTTTTAACAAACAGTATATAGTTTATTAGTTACATGAACTGATTATTAATTTACACTAGGTAACATTTCAGTCCATCATTCTAGCGATCTGTATAACACAGATAATTGTAGCGTCTCTCCCAGCCAAAAGGACCAGATCTACTAAGGTGCTAAACAGTTGTAACAGACACAAAATTAAATGTATTATTCTTCCACACGTGTTATTTACAATTTGTGGATGTTGAATGTGCTCTGAAACATTGCATTGTATTCATAAATTCAGAAAAGCACTTTTTTATTTTTGCCTAATGGCAAAATGACGTTGCAGTAAATCAAGTTTTTGTTACATTTATTTATTGAACTAATGCTGTACACTAGTGTAAATGTGTTTTTAGATTGATAATTAGGATGTTTAATTTGATCTTACTGTGAACTACACTGTATTTAGATTTTAATGTACTGTGTGAAACACAATATCATCTTTGCACAACTGTTATACCTTATTACACTCCGTAAGAAAACAGTGATCAAGAAAAAATAAAATCTACATTTTCTTAGTATCTCACCAGTGTTTTAATATTGTTTCACTAATCATGAATGTACTGATGAAATATTTTAGTTACCCTTTGGAAAACAATCAGTTTGAATAAAGCCAGATGTGTTTTGAAGGCCTCATGGACATGTCTGTGAGAGAACTCACATGGGAAAGAATTGGATTTTAGATTAAGTTGCTTGTGGTTGGTATCTGCACTGATACTAAGTTACTCTTTTGGTTCACATGGCCTTCAAAATATTCTCTTGATAAAATAAATGAGGTGGAAACACTCAATAATCACTTTGAGGGATAAAGTGTTTTGTTGGCAGTCGGCCACCTTACAAAAAGAACAGGCTATCCAATCAATGAAGCAACAGTATTTAGTTTGACTTCTGAAATGCTGCCTCGAGCTTCATTTCCAAGAAATTGAAGACATTTTCTACAGACATTTCTTTGAGGGTCTATATATATATATATATATATAGAATACATTTTCTTTTCCAAAATGACGTCTGCTAGTTCTAACCGAAAACCACATAATCAGAAGAAATTGTTTCAGGAACAATATGGCTATACACACAACAGTTCTTTCACATTTACAACCATTACAGTCTTACAGAGATGAAAAGGCAAGTGCGGG